>VSMD01139778.1:0-28766 GCA_008750895.1 Mirza zaza | reverse complement strand
GACAGAGTCTCACTTTGTTGCCCAGGCTAGAGTGAGTGCCGTGGTGTCAGCCTAGCTCACAGCAACCTCAAACTCCTGGGCTCAAGCAATCCTGCTGCCTCAGCCTCCCAAGTAGCTGGGACTACAGGCATGTGCCACCATGCCCGGCTAATTTTATATATATATATTAGTTGGCCAATTAATTTCTTTCTGTTTTTAGTAGAGATGGGGTCTCGCTCTTGCTCAGGCTGGTCTCGAACTCCTGAGCTCAAACGATCCGCCCACCTCGGCCTCCCAGAGAGCTAGGATTACAGGCTTGAGCCACCGCGCCCGGCCCAGATTCTGCATTTCTAACAAGCTCCCAGGTGACACTAATGCTGCTGGTCCGGGGAGCGCACTTTGAGGAGCAAAGGCTACTGGGCACACAGCCCATTTCTTTCGACAAATACATTTCAAGGGGAAAAAAAGAGGTGGAGGGGAAACCTATATAGGAAAAGAGACTCAAGAGACATAGCGCCCAAGTAAAATACATGCCCTTACTTACATTCTGATTCAAACAAACAATAGAAAGACATTTTTGAGACAACCAGAGAAATTTGAACATGGACTGGATATTTGACAACTATTGAAGTTTGTTTTTTCTTAAGGTAATAGTGGCACTGTGGTTATGCTTTTTAAAATAATCCTTATCTTTTAAAGATATATACTGAAAAGAGAGAAAACCATCTGATGTCTGCAATTTCCTTCAAAATCACACAGTGGGTGTGGAAAGGAAGGAAACATAAAGATGAAACAGGACCAGCTGGGGCGGGTGACATGTGACACTATGTCATGGGGGCTTGGTGGTTCATTATGCTACTCCATTCTTGGATATTTTTTTAATTCTCCATTTAAAATAAAGTTTTACAAAACCCGCCTTAGATGGATTAATGGATAAATATGTGATAAAGCCATTGCAGTAAAACGATCGTAGATTCTTGGTGGTGAGTAGATGGGTATTTGCTATACAATTCCTTTAATTTTGCTATTTGCTTGAAATTTTTCATAATAAAATATTGAAGAAGAAGATCACCTTAGGATCCTGGCCCATTCTAGTGTGTTCCCTGGTTCGTGAAAAGGTAGTGACTGGTGTCACCCAGCACGAGAGGGTATAGGAACCTCTCTCCAAGGTCAAGGCTGAGCTCTGTCTCCTCCATTCTGGGCCCCAGTTTAATGGAAGTCTCAACGAGGTGGTCTCCCAGGGACCTCCCGAGGAGAGACTAGAAGCTGGTTTTGTCCTGTCTTTCTGGCCTTCAGGGGCAGTCTGGAAGGTGGTGCCCGGATGCTGGGACATGAGGATCCTATTGCTAAGTTGCTGTGGGCTGGGCTTACCTGGAAAAAGGTGTTGCTCTCTTTGCCATTGGCTGTAAAGGTCATTAAGCCAGTGGCCACGTCCACCAGGCAGCCAATGACAAGGTCCGAGTGGCTGATCCGGCCTTGCTGCCCGGGGCTCACAAAGTCCCCACCCCACACCATGTAGCAGTTGCTGCACTTGAGGCTGGAGGAGACAGAAGCGGTCACTGCGTGGATCCTCAGCTGAGGCACTCTGGACCCTGGACACCCAGGATACCACGGTGACCTCAGAGCTCCATCCCCAAACGCCCACCACTTGTAGACCTGATCGCAGAAACCCCTCACCCCAGACCCTGAGCTCCTCAGAACTAGATTCTTAGAGGCTATTGGGGGGGGGTCCCCAAGGGAGGAGAAGGAAGGGGAGCAAGAGGAGCGAGGAGGAGGTGACATGGAAGGAAAAGGTGAGCTGAAACAGGAGGAGAAAGCAGAAAATGGAAAAGAAGAAATGGAGAAAGAGGAGGAGAGGAAAGAGGCCAGAACAGGAGCAATTGGAGGAGAATGAACAGGGAACAGAAGAAAAGGAGGAGGAGGATGGAAGCTTCTGGGTCAGGTGCCCAGCCCTCCAGAGCTTCCCTCACCCCAGAATGTCCCCAGGTCCCACAGGCAGGCAGCCACAAAGCTGGGGTCAAGAGCTTCTGCCCCTCGTGTCCCTCAATCTCCCACCCGTCACAGGACCCATCCGCCCCGCCCTGGCACCTGCTGTGGACGTTGCCTTGTTCGTCCCCCATGGTCACCGTCACTGCCCGGACCTTGCTGAGGTCGAAGTTCATGTCGTGCTGATGGTAGTCGGGGGTGACCCAGCCCACCCACACACAGCTGGGCTCCTGGCCGGCAAAGACCCTCACGGAGTAATAGTACTGGGGACACAAAGGGAGCACCCAGTGGTCAGCCCAGAAGTCTGGGGACTCGGGTTCCCTGGGACTCTAAGTTGTTTTCCCTGGATTGTCGGGGTCCTCTGGGAGTTTAACAAGAAGTTGCTGGATTTGAGATCCCCCACCACCCCCAACTGGGTCTCAGTCTCTCTGTTTCTGTGTGTGCTGATGCATTTCCAGATTCAGGAATCCTTCGTGACCGTTTTGTGCTCCCCCCACATTTGGGCTTCTCCCCAGGGCAGAGCGAACTAATAAATAAATAATAGCTCACACTGGCACTGGCTGTCCTAAGGTTTAACACACGTTGACTCACTTCAACCTTGCGACCTCCACGTCACTGATGGAAAAACCGTAGTATTTCCGTGGAAGGAAAGGCACAGAGTGGGGAGGTGACTGGAACATGTGGCACCTCGGTGGCCTGTGAGCCTAACCACTGGACTGTCTCCTAAAATATTTTAGATTTGGGCAATGCCAAGACTATATTGGGATAATTATGAAATTTTGTCCTCAGGAATATATTATTAAATTTGGGGTATTGCATTTATATGGGTGAGCCTCAGTGTTGGGGTCCCCTGGATTCTGGGACCCCTGGGAGTTACATCAGGGTGCCTCATGGCTTCACTGCACTCCCTGCTATTTTTAGGCCCCCAGCTATACAGGCACAAAGGATTAAATCAATGCGTGCTGTATTTCGTGAGTCTGGTGTATATTGGGGTACCCCCACGTATGGGTTGCTGCACTAAATTGGGAGGTTTAGGAGCTCCCATGCTGGCGGGAGGGGTCCCGGTTCACACCGTGGTGGTTTTGAGGATGATCTCGGGGTCGTCGCGGTTGTCAGCAGGCACGACGTCTCGAGGGAGCCGGGGCAGAGCGGGAGTGGCTGGTGGCTGGGTCATCATGGCGACCTTCTTGGCCTTGAATAAGAAGCTGGCGGGGGGAGGAGAGGTGTCCTGAGAAGCAGCTTGAAAGCCCGGCCTCAGCCCTCCCACCATTCCTGCCCCCCATTGGCCTAAATGCACCCATGTCCAGCACCCTAGACCTCGCCTCTGGAGGCCCGGACTTCCTGCCCACACCAGTCTGACCCGCTCTGGGGGTGCTGCGCCGTGTGCTTGTGGGTGCTGGGCCCCCCAAGCTTAAAGGTACCTTGTGGGAATATGGGGGTCCCTTTGGGGGCATGCAGTGGTCTCCCTAAGTTGGCATTTCTCATAAGGGTTCTAAACACACTTGGGAAGGGACAAGTCTCCCTCGTGTGGCACTGTCTGGTGCTGCAAGGCATGTGGCACCCTGGGGTCCCCCCACCCCGGCAGCAGCATCCCCTCCTGAACTGCAGTAACCAGCAGAGCTCTGTCATTTCTAAACGCGCCCCCAAAAGACACCAAACTCTATCCCAGTGGAAACCTCAGGAGGGTTCAATACCTTCTGAGAGTCTCCCTTGGAGTTAGTTTTTGGGGGATACACATTTGAGACAGAAAAGGACCCCAGTGTAGACCACTAGTATTCACTGGGAGACCCTGGAGTAACGTGAACTCCCCCAAATGCTGAAGGCTTCTTAGCGTGCATGGACGATGCAGTCCATTGGGTGAAGCTCTTTGGGCCCACCGGGCACTCCAGGATTGTAGAATTCTCCATACGTACAGTAGGGTACCCCAGTTTTACATTTCCAGGGAGCATCTCGGGAAAATAATGGGGTTCACTTGAGATATGGTAGGATCCCTCAGTATTCTGACTCCACTTAGCTTATATGGGGCCTCTTTGGGGTACAATGGGGGGTTCTCGTTATTGAAGTTGCCTAATTGGGGGGCGGCAAGACAGACTCCAAACCCCACTCTGGCCCCAGCCTCAACTCACCCTCTCTTCTTGTTCTTCTCTGTGGTAGCATCCTTCTCGTTCTCCACCCGGACGGGTGGGGCCTCTCCCCCAGCCTGAGGGGCGCCCCCAGGCACCCCCTCCTTGGCAGTCCCCTCCTTGCCGCCCTCAGCCTCACCCCAGCGCCCAGCTGAGCGGCGCAGGTTTTCATAGTCGGGGTCAGGCTCTGCCGCCCGGGCCTCGTCCTCCGCGGGCGGCTGCAGGCCGGGGGGTGCCAGGGGGGTGGCCCCCGCGGTGCAGCGGAAGTGCTGGTGGAACTGGACCGGAAGGCTCAGCCGCAGGAAGAGCATCTCCACCAGGCTGTTCTGGGAGCCCCAGGTGCGGTGGGTCAGGCGCAGGCAGGGGGGCGTGTCCACGGTGCCGTCCACGCGGGCCACCTGGGGGCAAAAGCCACTGAGCTGGGCAGGTGGACTAGGCCAGGCCATTGGTCCTAAACCTGTTACACTTATAGGCCTTAGAGCACCGCTGTGAGAATTAGTCAAAGACGCCCCCTCCTCTGGGCAGATGAAGTTCTTGGTGGAGCACACAGCTTGGCCGTGGGGTGCTTTTAGCCCCTATCAACCTTTGTCTGGGGCCGCGTGCAGTGGCAGCTCTGATTATACGCTGGAATCACCTGGGGGAGCTTCCAAAACCTACCTATATCCGTGCAACCATCTGTTCTGCAAATATTTACTGAGCACTTGCTGTGTGCCAGGCACTATTCTAGGTGAACAGAACAAAGACCCTGCCCTCCTGGTCTCTCGGGGACACCCCTGGGGGAGAGCAGCTCAGCAGGATCAGAGTTTTGCAAAGGCTCCCCCAGCAAATTCTTATTAATTTCATTGTACCAGGAAATAGAACACTCAGAAATATGCACGCGTCATAAGTGCATGACACCCAGATGGAGAAATGCAACGTGACCAAGGCCCCAGGAGCCTCCTTGGTGGCCTCTGTTAGTCACCGCCCTTCTCAAAGATAGTGAGGGACGAGGGAAATGCACTAGCCTGGCCGAAGTCAGGGGCCGGAGCTGCAAGAGGGACAGAGGCCTGTACTGGCCACTGCAGAGATGATGAACCCTCCAAAGTCTAAACAACAGAAGAGGTCCCCTTTGATGCCCTCCACAAGCCAACCTCTTCAAGGACCGTTGCTGAGATGAACCCGTGTGCTCCTCGCCAGGTAACGAATTTGCTCCACAATGAGCACAGATTCCCTGCTCCCAGCTCTGTTGGGTGTTTTTCTCTTCTTTCGATCCCTTCTGGCTTATAAATCCTGTTTTTGCCTTTGTTCCCCGACAACAGTCAACCGACTGGTCTCCCTCCTGTGATTTGTGTGCAAAGTAACGAACTATGTCTCTGAGTTATTCTTGCACAGTAACCAACTTCCTGAAATATCACAGCACAGATCAGCTTTGCCTGTTCTCGAACTTTCTATGAATGGGGTCCCACAGCCAGTGCTCTTTTGTGTCTGGCTCCTTCGGTTTGACACTACGTCTGAGATGCGTCCACCAGCTTGTGTGCGTTTCCGTTTATTCCTTCTACCTGCTGCACGGCACTCCGTGCCTCGAATCAAGAACCGTGCCAGGCAGGGGCAGGTGTCAGGAGTGCCATGTCTATTCCACCATCCTGTCCTGCCCCAGCCACCTCTCTGGTCTTTCTGCCTCCACTCTGGCCTCCTATAACCCACTGCCAGTAGGGACTTTTCCAAAACTCAACTCTCAATGAGATGCTCCCCTACTTAAAACTCTTCCCCTTTTGCATAGTCTTAAAATATCTCCCCACAAATCACTTATAGTTACAAGAGAAAAACAGGAACTTTACAGCAGAGAAAAATGTGGCTCAGATAGTCAATCGAATAGCCGAGTTAACAATCAGTATTCAGACAAAATGACACGCACCAAGCAGGAACCCACCCCACTTCTGTGATATTCCTGCCAGATACGTGTGGTATGAAGCCAAGCATGAGGAAACAACTGGCAAACCCAAATTGAGGGACATTCCACAAGACAACCAGCCAGGATTCCTCAAAAATGTCAATGTTAGGAAAGACAAAGAGACTCAGGAACATTCTACAAGGAGACTAAAAAGACATGACAGCTAAATGCAACATGTAATCCTGGATTGGATCCTGGACCAGAAAGAAAGGGATGTTTTTGCCACAATTGACAAAATTTGAGTACAGACTGTGAATTAGGTAGTAGTAAGTATCAATGTTTAATTTCCTGATTTTCATAACTGTACTGAAATTCTGTTACAGCATAGAAGAAATGCACATTGAAGTATTTAGGGGTAAAGAGGCACAATGTCTCCAAGTTAGTCTCAAGTGACTTAGAGAGAGAGAGAGAGAGAATCTGTGGCCATGGATGGGAACACTGTGTACTGTAGGCTTAGGAAGAGACAGTCACATGCCCAGGGTCACACAGCAGGTGAGAGGCCAACTCCAGGTCGGTCTGCCTCTAAAGTACCAGCTGAAGTCCAGCCACGGGGAGTTCAAGTTCTTCCCGTGCTGAGAAAAAGACTCTCACTTTAGTCTGTGTAGGGTATGTGTGGTCAGGGTCTAACCCTGAGTTTGACTTTGGGAAGGAAAAGACGCTGAAATCTAAATATTAGCATGCGTAGGCCGGGCGCGGTGGCTCAGGCCTGTGATCCTAGCACTCTGGGAGGCCGAGGTGGGTGGATCGTTTGAGCTCAGGAGTTCAAGACCAGCCTGAGCAAGAGCGAGACCTCGTCTCTACTAAATAAAATAAAATAAAATAAAAAGTTAATTGGCCAACCAAAAATAGAAAAAAAATAAAGAAATAAAAAAAATTAAAAAAAAAAAAATATATATATATATTAGCACACGTAGATTGATGAAGAGCTACTAAACACAAACTAAAGAAAAAAACAGGGCAGGCGTGGTGGCTCACGCCTGTAATCCTAGCACTCTGGGAGGCCGAGGAGGGCGGATTGCTTGAGGTCAGGAGTTCGAAACCAGCCTGAGCAAGAGCGAGACCCTGTCTCTACTAAAAAATAGAAAGAAATTAATTGGGGCTGGGCACAGTGGCTCAAGCCTGTAATCCTAGCTCTCTGGGAGGCCAAGGTGGGCCGATCGTTTGAGCTCAGGAGTTCGAGACCAGCCTGAGCAAGAGCGAGACCCCATCTCTACTATAAATAGAAAGAAATTAATTGGCCAACTAATATATAGAGAAAAAAATTAGCCGGGCATGGTGGCACATGCTTGTAGTCCCAGCTACTTGGGAGGCTGAGGCAGTAGGATCGCTTGAGCCCAGGAGTTTGAAGTTGCTGTGAGCTAGGTTGACGCCACAGTACTCACTCTAGCCTGGGCAACAAAGCGAGACTCTGTCTCAAAAAAAAAAAAAAAAAGAAAGAAAGAAACAACCAAAACCCAATACTCAGATAAACAATTAGTAAGGAAGGTGTCAAAATGTACCCAGGGGTTTCTATTTCTTTAAATCTTGTTCTAGGATCAGATATCTATAAGGACTAAAAATTTCCACTGGGGTCATTTAATCCAACTTCTCTTTTCTCTCTTCCCCTATTTTATAGGTGACACACCTGGAACTCAGGACGGTTGTGATTTGCCAAAGTTGTACCCTAAAGGGCAGCCCCGGGAGCCCGGTATCCTGACATCCCTCATGCGCTAACACAGAGGGAAGGAGCGACTCAGGGAAGAGAACTGTGGGAAGAAGGAGCTTTGCAGGCAGATCAGAGGTATTGAGTGGGGCCAGTCCTCACCTCATAGTGGGGGTGTTCAAGGGGCACAGCCTCAAACTGGGGAAGGCTCTTGCTGAACCAGGTGGTTACCGGACGCTGCATGTTGATGGCAAATGGCTCAAAGCCCTCCTGGAGGCCACAGATGGCAAAGAACCGCAGGGAGCTCACGTCCTGGCCCAGGTTCAGGTGACCAACCTGGCCGGGTCCCAAGCTGCAGACGGGCAGGAAGCCTGGTGGGAGGGGATGGATGGGCAGGGGTGAGGGCAGGTGGGCAGGGCAGGGCAGGGTCAGGTGAGAGGGAGGAAAACCAGAAAGGGCATGTGCAGCGGTCTCAGCCCTCACCGTCCCCAATCTCAATGTCCCGGAAAGCTGTTTCAGAGCCTGAGTCAGACATGAGGACCTCGCCATTCAGAGTGAAGATAATGGTGTTCTCTGTGAGGTCGATCATGCAGCCGACGACGTCGCCCGACTGCCAGGGGCGTCCGAATGGTTCACTGCCCAAGTGCCAGCGCTGGCCCTGTGGAGAGCCCGGGAAGATGAGGTGCAGAGACACACAGAGCAATGGAGAGATGAGGAAGCAGGGAGAGAGACATGGGAAGACATATAATGAAGCATCAGGTTCAGGGCATATGGGACAGAAGAGGGGACACCCTGCAGCATCCCCATCTTTCCCCACATTTGCATCCAAATCCCTGGAATTTCCCTCCCCACTAATCTCTGTCCTATCCCTTCTGCCTGGGTTCTCTGCTGTTGCCATGGCCGAGGTTATGCAGATCACCAAAGTGGTAGTGGGGGGTTGGGGACAACAGAAAGTGGAGGGATGGAAAGGAAACATGAACCTATCAACGTCCCCCATACAGACTCGTATATGTCCACAGAATAGATGGGTGGATAATGAGATGGATAGATGAGAGTTTGGGTATATGGCTGGATGGAAGAATGCATGGAAAGTTGAGAGTCTATGTGGGTTGATGCAGGGAAGGAAGAAAGTGTATGTAGGTGCAAAGATAGACAAATGGCTGGCTGGCTGGATGGCTAGATGGATGGTTGATTGGGTGGATTGTTAGATGGATGAGTGGTTAGATGGAAGGATGGATGGTTGGGTGGATGAATGGATGGATGGACGGATGGATGGTTGTTTGAATGGAGGGATTGATGGATAGATGAATGGAGGATGAGTGGTAGGATGGAAAAATGAATGGATGGGTAGATGTTTGGATGGATGGTTGGGTGGGTGGGTGGATGGATGAGTGGTAGGATGGAAGGGTGGGTGGATGGATGAATGGTTAGGTGGGTGGATGGATGAGTGGTAGGATGGAAGGTAGGTGAATGGGTGGATGTTTGGATGGATGGATGGATGGATGGATGGTTGGGTGGGTGGATGGATGAGTAGTAGGATGGAAGGGTGGGTGGATGGATGAATGGTTGGGTGGGTGGATGGATGAATGGTTGGGTGGGTGGATGGATGAGTGGTAGGATGGAAGGTAGGTGAATGGGTGGATGTTTGGATGGATGGATGGATGGATGGATGAATGGTTGGCTGGGTGGATGGATGAGTGGTTGGATGAAAGGATGAATGGTTGGGTGAGTGGATGGATGCATGAGTGGTAGAGTAGATACAGGGAGGGGGGACAGAGTGAGGCACAGGCTGGAATGTATGAGCTGTGGGAGGGACAGCAGGGCCTGGCAGAGTGGAGCCCAGGGAGGTACTCACGCGGTGCCCGTTGAAGACATAGGCCAGCTCATCAGCTCCCAGCTCTACATCAGGCCTCAGCTCTGGCCTTGCCCAGCCCACTCGCATTTCACCCGTGGTGACTGCCTCGAACTCAAAGTACCAGCGACCGCTCTGCACTGCATAGGACTTCTCTGCCCGGAAGATGCGCACCCGGTCCCATCGAGACTGGCTCTCCACCTGACCTACAAATGAGGCCAGGCAGAGTCAGAGAGGCCGAGCAGGGAGTGGATCCCAAGACATCAAGAAGTTGGTGGGAGGGATCAGTGAAGGTAAAGGTTTTGGGGGACTATGGAAGAAGGACAATTTCTTGGTGCTAGGTTTCTGGGAAACCTTAGACTAGTCAGAGAGAGGCAGGAGGGACCCACCAAGAGACCTCTACCTCTTTAGCAGTCTGAGTTCTCAGAGCACAGAGATACTGACAGAGACAGAAGGAGAAAGTCAAGTCAGTGAACTGGTTAGAGCTATGATCTGAGGTGAAGGGTCAAGATTAAGGTCAATGTTTAAAATCAAGGGTTGAGGCCGGGCATGGTGGCTCATGCCTGTAATCCTAGCACTCTGGGAACACTCTGGGAAGCCAAGGCAGGAGGAATTCAAGCTCAGGAGTTCGAGACCAGCCTGAGCAAAAGCAATACCCTGTCTCTAGTGAAAAAATAGAAAGAAATTAGCTGCACAACTAAAAAAAAAAATATATATATATATATATGTATGTATGTTAAAATATTAGCCAGTTATGGGGGCGCATGCCTGTAGTCCCAGCTACTTGGGAGGCTGAGACAGGAAGATCACCTGAGCCTAGGAGTTTGAGGTTGCTGTGAGCTAGGCTGACGCCATGGCACTCTAGCCTGGGCAACAGAGTGAGACTCTGTCTCAAAAAAAAAAAAAATCAAGGGTTGAGAGCAGGATTGGGGATCAGAATCAGGGACAGGGAGGGGATAGAAATTGGGGGTTGGGAACCATGGCCAAGGTTAGGGATTGGGAGTCAGTGATAGGTCAGGGGCCAGGTTAGGGGTAGGGGTTAGAGGTCCTGACTCCATGTAGCTCCAGTCCAGAGATCAGCAGTTAGGAGTCAAAGCTGGGGGGCAAGAACCAGAGTCAGGGGTCGGGGTTAGTGCTCACTGGGCTCCCAGTCTGGCAGCTCAGTGTTGTAGCCACAGCCCAGACGGGGATTGAGCCATGTCAAGGGCAGTGGTGAGCTCAGGTTCAGAGTTGGGGTTGGGGTAAGGGTGAGAGTTCAGTGGAGGGGTTAGTAGGCTCAATGTTATAGAAGTAGCCCATTTGGGGGCTGAGTCAGGTCAGAGATCAGGGGTCAGGGGCTGGGATGGGGGCCAGGGCTCGGCACTCACTGGACTCCTGGTCAGGCGGCTCGATGTTGTAGCCGTAGCCCAGCAGGGTGCGCACAGCCTGGCACAGGCTGTCCCGGTTGCTGCGCTTGGTGGCCTCGTCCAGCAGGCGGTAGGGCACGAGCCGGGGGTTCCGGCGTGCGGGGATGTCCTGCACAGCGCTGTAGCTCCAGCCCTGGCCCACGCGGTCTCGTGCCCACACGTTGTGCCCATTTTCTGCCAGACGATCCACCAGTGTCGTCTGTGCTGGCGTCAGCCGCACGTGGCTCAGGTCCAGCGGGGCCGGTTTGTACCCGTTGCTCATCATATACCTGCAGGTGTGGCAGGGGCCCCGCGGGGTGCGGCCTTCACCTCTGCTTCTGGGCTCTGTGCTATGAGATCCCTGACCTCTGACCCTTGACCCCAGGATCCTTACCCTTGAGCTTTGGAATATTTGACCTTTGATCTCTAATATCACAGTCCTGTGACCTCCTAGAATAAATTTTGAGATCCCTAACCTCTGAACTCAGGATCTGTGACCTCTCAGCCATAATTTTAGGATCCTTTCCTCAAAACCCCAGTGACCTCGAGATTCTCACCTTTTACCACTGACCTCTGTCCCTATCGTGGAGATGTGGTGTTTGCTTTCTCTTCTTCCTGACTCCATAGCAGGCCGTGGCCCTAAGTCCTGGCCTCACACCCACTCTCTCCCTGGAACTCCTAACTCCTCAGTCCTGGACACTCACCTCTGACCTCAGAGCCCTGATCCCTGATCCTACGACCTTCACCCTAACCCACCGCCCCTTCCTCTCTGACCTCAGCCTCCGCACAAGACCCATCGACCTCCCCACCCTCAACACGGCACCCCCAGCCCCGCAGCCGCCCCCCACAGGACCCGCCCGGCCACGCTCACGTCTTGGGGAGTTTTGTCTTCTTCAGGTTGTCCTCCGCCTTCTCGTCCGCCATGCCCACGTGGCAGCCTAGCGCCAGCAGGGTCCTGGGGTACAGGGGGACCAGGGGTGACAGGTCACATGCCTCGGAGCTCCCTGCCCCTGCTCCTCCCCTCAGCCCCCAGGTCTCTAGTTCTGTCCACGTCTCCTGCCATCTGGGGGCCTGTCCCCGTCTCTCTGGGTCCTGGACTCCGACTTCCTGACGGCTGTCTCTCTCCTTCAGCCTCTATCTCTCCTTCTTGCCCTCTATCCGTTTCTGTCTCACAATCCCTGTCCCCCACCCTGAGCTTCTCTCTGTCTCTGTCTCCCTCCCCACCAGCCATCAGCCGGCTGCTCCCCTGAACCCCTCACTTGAGTGTCTCCCCCGACATCTGCAGGTTGTAATTCCTCTCGGGCTCCGGCAGGCTGTGGAAGTCCACAAGACACGGGTGCAGCCTCTTGTTGTCATCCCGAACCTGGAAAAGCCTTAGGCTTAGCTATTCTGGTTCCCCTTCCCTTCCCCCAGCATGTCCAGACCGTGACCCCTGACCTCCAACCCCTAGTTCTGCCACCTGTAGCTCAAGGACCCCCTGGTGTCCTAAAGTCCCCCCTCCAACACCCACCCCTCCCGGCCAGTGAGCTGTTCTCACCTGTCCCACTGAGAGTCTACCCTGCCTCCCTTGTGCTGCAGGCAGCCCTCACCTGGCCGTAGGTCCAGCCCTGTTCGATGCGAGTCAGCGCCCAGAGCTCGTGGATGTTCTCCGCCAGCTTCTCCCGAATGCGCTCCAGATGGGGAGGCAGGACAATCTGGGGGCCAAGGGACATTCCTGAGGTCCCTGGACAGGCTCCCCAGCACCCCCTTTCCTGATACCCCCAGCCCTGCTGCCCATCTCTCATCCTGGCTCCGGGTTGATGAGAGAAGACTTAGCAGATGAGGGAAGACTTAGCATCGCCAGAATTAAGGAATCATCTGGGACGGGTCTGCCTCCCCCTGTGGACTGGGAGCTCCCCGAGGGCAGGGCCCAGGGCTGCCTCAGTCTCTACCGTCCCCAGCCCCAGCCCCAGAGGAGAGGCTCGGGAAGCACTCGCTGAATGAGTGGAGGAGTCTCTGCCTTCTCTGAGTGATGAGAATCGTAACAATACTTAACTCACAGTACCTACCTCGCAAGGATTCGGCAAAATCATCTACGTAAACTACTGAATGTTATGTAGCTTCTATAAATGCCTGGCACACAGTAGGTGCCTAACAAATATCGGTGGTATTGGTGTTGTGCGGGTGAGAGATTATGATAGTTTGGACTGGAGCGGGCCGTGGGAGGAGAAAAGGGGGTGACAGGGGTGTCCTGCAGGCCAAGTAGACAGCTGGGGGTAGGGGAGGCATCCAGGATGGGGCCCAGGACTCTGGCCTGGGGACGGGGAATGCAGAGGTCACCTCTGAGATAATATCACTGCTACCAATAACTAACAACTGTATTTACTGAGTGCCTACTATTTACTCAGGACTGCATTAAGCTCTTCAAATACACTAATCCACCTAATCTTCCCAGTAATTCGATGGGACAGGTCACATCGTTACCCCCTTTGCCTCACAGATAAGGAAACTGAGGCACAGGGAGGCAAAGTCCTGGCCCAAAATCGCATGACTGGAAACCAGACCCTTGCTGTCAGGCTTTGAAACACAACATGCATTCCCTCCTCTAGGGACATGCTTGGAAGGGCCGTGGGAGCTCAGGTTGTCATATGAGTGTGAGAAGCCGGGCACAGAAGGGCTGCTCCCTAGACTGCAGTGGGTGGGACTATAGGCTTTGGAACCACACCCCCCAGTTCCAATCCGCTGTGTGACTTGCACAGACTGCTTAACCTCTCTGGGCCTCACTTTCCTCAACTGTAAATTGGGGGTAACAATAGTCCTTTCGTTATTGGGCAGTGGTGAGGACTTCCTGAAACTGGGATCCTGCCTTGACAGAATCCTTTGCCTCCTCTGTGCCTCAGTTTCCCCATCTGTTAAACAACAAGGTTCCCAGCTTCCCATCTCTCAGACCCTAGGAGAGCCCGCCTCCCCAGAAGACGCTCGCAGGGCAGGCGGTACCTGGACGGTGTCCACAGGGCAGGGCACAAAGTCGGTGTGTGAGAGGCAGCGGCTGGGGCCCACCAGGTGCGGCCCCCGAGGCCCCTCCCGCCGATACTCCTTGATAGGTTCGAGGTGGAGCCGCTCTCGCGGGAGCACAGCCTCGTGGCACGGGGCGTAGCCAGGTGGCGGGAGGAACTTGAATTCGCCATGGCGGCCACCGAGCAGGAACCGCACCCTGGGAGAGAGAGCAGGGAGCATGGAGGGAGATTACAGGGGAGAGTCTGCAGTCAGCAGGGCGTATGGGAGCAATCCTGGGTTCAATGGAAAGTTCTGGAAAGACCTGAGGTCCCCAGTCAGTCTTGGAAGGCTGCTGGGTCCTGGCTTGGTAGCAGGCCGGGGAGGGACTGGAGAAGCTGTTTGGGGTCAGTCCCAGGTCTAGGGCCTGGAAGAGGGGCAGGGGCAGTCCTCACTTGACACCGGCCGAGAAGCTGACAACGGGGAAGAAGAGCCCGTCGAGGTTGAAGGCCTCGAAGACGCCCTGCACGGGGCAGCCGTTGATGCGAAAGGAGATGGACGGCACACTGAGGTCCAGGCAGCAGCTGACCACGTCCTCAGGGGCCAGGAGGTGCTGCCCTGGGGAAGTCACCGGGCGTGCAACGTGTCCTGTACCGGGGTCACCAAGGATGGGTCAGAGGTCAGAGGTCCCATGGAACCAATCAAGAGACAAGGGACAGCCTGGGTGCAATGGCTCACGCCTATAATCCTAGCCCTCTGGGAGGCCGAGGCAGGTGGATCATTTGAGCTCAGGAGTTCAAGACCAGCCTGAGCAAGAGCGAGACCCCATCTCTACTAAAAATAGAAAGAAATTACTTGGATAGCTAAAAATGTATAGAAAAAATGAGCCAGGCATGGTGGCGCATGCCTGTAGTCCCAGCTACTCAGGAGGCTGAGGTGGAGGATCGCTTGAGCCCAGGAGTTTGAGGTTGCTGTGAGCTAGGCTGACGCCACGGCACTCTAGCTCGGGCAACAGAGTGAGACTCTGTCTCAAAAAAGAAAAAAAGAGACTCGGGACAGATATTGGAGAATCCTATGGGGACTAGATCCTGGAGTCCCTAAGGGCAAGTGTTCCCAGGGACAGTCCCAGAGGTCACAATAATTTGGGCGGTCCTGTGAGATCTCTAGGTTCAAAGGTCATACTTCATCTCAGGTCAGAGTTCTGGCGGTTATAAGGAAACAGATCAGGACCGGGGTTCTGGAAGCTCTAGGATCAGGGTCATGGGAAATGAGGAATAAGAGGTCAAATCTGGCCTCTTCTGGGGGTCAGGATCCCAAGACCCCCCCAGAGGTGTGTGGCCAGAGTCTTAGGAACTCGGGGGTTCATGGTCAGAGGTAGGGTCCCCTGGAAGGGTCCGGTACCTGTCCAGAGATGCAGCCCGTCAAAGCCGTAGGAGTAGAGGTCATCGCCGACCCCGTTGCCGCCCCAGCCCTCGCCGCCCCCGGGGTAGGGGCTGTAGCCCTCAGTGAGGGCCCAGCCCACTCGCAGGTGGGTGGCCTGAGCTGTCAGGAACGGAACCACCTCGTCTACCATCACCTCGAAGTACCATTTCCCGTACTGCGTGGAGCCATCTGCGCGGCCCACGAAGATGTTGGGGCGGATGCTACAGGAGAGACAAGATGAGAGGGGGTGAACAGGAGACAAAGAGGAAAGCCAGGTAGCGGGGGACAGAAAGAGAGACATCCAAAGACAGACGGAGAAGAGAGAGATGGGAGAGAGACAGGGAGGAAGAGATGGAAGACAGAAAGAGACAAAAAGAGAAAACACAGAACAGGGGAGGGGGAAGAAACAGACAGAGGCAGAGACAAGCCAGGGAGAGGGGACCGGAGGCATGGGGAGCCCAGGTGAGTGGGGACCTATGTGGACATCCGCCAGGACAGGGTGTAACCCCAGGTGGGAGGTGCCGGAAGGGACATCAGCTCGGCGAGGAGCCCCAGAGCCGGGGAGAGGACTGAGAGATTTGAGTCCTGGGGCCGCGGGGGTCAGGGGCCGGACCTGGTGACGTAGTTGATGAGGTCTGTCTGCAGCAGGAGCTCACGGCCAGGGAGCAAGTTCTCAGTAATGAGGTCTTGGTTGGAGCGCACAGCCACGCCATTGCACACGCACAGGGAGCACAGCACGTCCAGGACCTGGAGGTCAAGGTCAGAGGTCAATGGGTGGGAGAAGGGTCTATGAAGGACCAGGGAGGGAAGCCAGAAGGAAAGGATGGTGCATTGGGATGAGATATGGATAATTCGACTGAGAAGAGGGGGTGAAAGCAGAAGGTCAGGGGTCACAGAGAAAGGTGAGGGGTCAAAGAGGAAGATCTGGTGAGAGGCTGGTGGGTCACATGGGTTGGGATAAGGCATCAATAATATAATAAAGGAGATACTGAAGTAGCGAGGTAAGAGGTCAGAGGGCAGAGTCACAGGGCCAGTGGGACACAGGAACCCAGATGAGATTTCAGATCGGCAGGGGTTGCAAACTCGTGTCTTTGGGGGCCACGTAGGTAAGGTAACTGTGAAGTAGTTAGAACTAGTGCAGTAGGAACTTGTGGGACTATAGCAAACTGCAGAGTATTTATACAGCCCACCAAAAAGCCATAAAATTGGAAAATTTTAAAAACATTTCAGAGATCCAACGTGGCACATCTGTGGCCCAGAATCACTGCAAGAGCCGTGAGTTTGAGACCCGGGTGTCGGGAAAGAAGCCGGTGGGAGGCAAGAGATGAGATGGAGGAGGGGAGGGAGGGAGTGAACAGAGTTCTGGGGCCGTGGGGAGAGGTCAGGGTTCAGAATTCGGGGGACAAGAGGTCAGGGGTGAAGGGCCAACCTTGTGGTTCCTCCCATGCTTGTCCAGGAGGGAGATGATGGACTTGATGTGGTTCTCCTGGATGATGTTCAGGACCTCGGGACTCTCAATCAGGACACAGTACAGCACCTCCAGGATGCCTGCCCGGGCGCCGGAGTGAGAGGCGAGGTGGCCGTGGCCCTCACCTCCCCCCATGCTCTGTCCCACTCTCCCCGGCTCTCCTACCAGACGAGGCCTCCAGCCGATCCAGCTTGCTGACCAGCCAGTCCAAGTTCGTGGAGAAGAGGGCACAGTTGGTGCGATTGCCGCGGATCAGAGAGGCTGAGGGTGGCAGAGGCGTCAGACCCAATGGGACCGGGGATCCGGGGTGCTCTCGGGGGAGTCAGGACTGGGGCCCCTTACCCAGGAGTTCATAGAGCAGATTCACAATCTCCTTCCAGGACTCAGCTGCCTCCTCCCCCGCAAATTCGGCAAAGTGGGCAGCGGTGGTGTAGACATTTAGGCGGTCAATGCAATTCAGGACCAGGGAGAGCATCCCCTGGAGTGGGGAAAACAAGTCACTGTGAATCCCGAATTGGCAAATACTGAACCATTGCTCCTAGGGCAACAACAGCGAGTTCCTGTAAGTCTCTGGTCACAGAATTTTTGTCAACCAATCTTTTTTAATGTGTTTCTATTTAAAGACACTTATTTAATATATATTGTTGATTCGGTCACATTAAATTCATGGCCAACAGCACTATAACTCATGCCTGAATGAAGCTTATCCAAACATATTTTCTCAGTAAAGCAAATCACAGCCTTCTTGAACTTAGGAATGCTAGATAGCACTGCAGCACGACACTTGAGAGCCATTTAAAATAGTGAAATCCAAAAAAAAAGACAAACATTTATGGTTTTTGTACTAAATATGCTGCAAAAAGGATACTTGTTTACAGGATGAGAGTTGTAGCAAGAAGACAAAGCTTGCCCTTGTTCAATCTCAGCAGATATCATGTGCATCAGACAACTCAAATTTTCTGTTCCTCTGTTACACCTGTGCACGAATGACCGCAAAAGTGCTACGAGTATTGATATCAGGGTTACAAATAAATTTTAGCGAGTAGGCAAATCTGAAGATATAAAATCCAAGAATAATGTTGATCAAATGTATGCGGTTTAACAAACAGATCTAAAGAACACCAGTGTAACCATGATTTGGGACAAGGAAGAAAACATTGCCAGCGGCTCAGAAGCCATCTAGATACCCCCTGGTCACACAGCCCTCCCTGCTGGGAATAACCACTGTCTTGACTTTTATAGAAAGCCCTGCCTTGCTTTTCTGTTTTTACCACTTATGTATGTGTCAATCAAGAGTCTAGGTGAGTTTTTCCTCCTTTTGAACGTGGGGTATACAGGAAGATTATTTTGTATAATACATGGATTATTTTGCTGAATACAGTTGACCTTCACATTGGCAGGTTCCCCATCCAAGGATTCAACCAACCAGATCAAAAATATTTGGAAAAAAATGATTTAAAAAATACAAATTTATAAATACACTAAAGCAACTATTTACATAGTATTTACATTATATTAGGTATTATAAGTAATCTAGAGATGATTTAAAGTATGCAGGACTGGCCGGGCACGGTGGCTCACGCCTGTAATCCTAGCACTCTGGGAGGCCGAGGCGGGCGGATTACTCGAGGTCAGGAGTTTGAAACCAGCCTGAGCAAGAGCGAGACCCCGTCTCTACAATAAACAGAAAGAAATTAATTGGCCAACTAACATATAGAGAAAAAAATTAGCCGGGCATGGTGGCGCATGCCTGTAGTCCCAGCTACTTGGGAGGCTGAGGCAGCA
This sequence comes from Mirza zaza, assembly GCA_008750895.1. Taxonomy (NCBI): domain Eukaryota; kingdom Metazoa; phylum Chordata; class Mammalia; order Primates; family Cheirogaleidae; genus Mirza; species Mirza zaza. Next base: position 10,221 of record VSMD01139778.1, on the reverse strand, counting down.
GGATTGCTTGAGCCCAGGAGTTTGAGGTTGCTGTGAGCTAGGCTGACGCCACGGCATTCACTCTAGCCTGGGCAACAAAGTGAGACTCTGTCTCGAAAAAATAAATAGATAAAATAAATAAATTAAATAAATAAATAAATAAATTATGCAGGAGGATACGCTCAGGTTATATGCAAATACTTTGCCATTTAATATAAGGAACTTGAGCTTTTGCACATTTGGGTATCTGAGGGGGATCCTGGAACCAACCTAAGCACCATACCAGGGGACAACTGTATTATGTTTTAAGATTCGTGCACAGGGTTGCAAGTGGCAGTGATTTGTTTTCATTTGCATTTTCACTGCTGAGCTGTATTCCACTGTACGAATATGCCACATTTGTAGATCTATTCTAGTGTTGGTGGACATTTGTGCTGTTTCCGGTTTTAGGCTGTTACAAACAGTGCTGTGACAACTGCATTAAATCTGGGGCCCGTATCACTAGGACGAGAGGCAGTGCATCATGTAGAGAGCATGACCGAGCTGGAGTCGCACAGTCTGGCTCTGCCACTAACTAGTTGTGGCTTTTAACGACCTAACTCTCCTGTGGCTCCTAAAGCCAAAGTCCTCACCATGGCCTGGCCCTTGTCACCTCTCTGTCCTCATCTCCTCCCGCTCTTCCCCTAGCCACCCTACTCCTGTCACTGCCTCACTGTTTCTGGAACATGCCAGGCACACTCCTACCTCATGGCCTTTGCACACAGCTCCCTCTCTGTTCAGGTTACCCTGCCTGACCACTCAATTTTAAATTGCAAAAGCCCAGCACTCCCTACCAGTTCCCTGCTTTCCTTTTCTCCTTAGCACTTATCACCATCTAATATACCATGCAATCTACGTATTTATGTCATTGATCATCTGTCCCCCCTGCCATGTTAGCTCATTAAGGACAGAGATTCACGTCGGTTTTGTTCACAGCTGGCATCCGCTCCCTGACGCCCAAAGACCTACCTCTGGCCCCGTCCTCGCACCCCGCAGCCCCGCCCCCACGGACACTGTTCTGAGTGGCAGCCGCGCCCCGCCCATTCTCTCACTTCTCCCACCCGTCGGGCCTCTCCTCCCAGGCCTCGCCTTGGCCCTGAGCGTCACACGGCCCCGCCCTCATCTCTCTAGTTCCATCCCTTTCTCAGCCTCCACCCCCTGCTCCGCCATGAGCCCTGCCCCTCCCGCACAGGCCACGCCCACCAACGCAGGCCCTCCCCTGTCCCCGCCTCCTACAAGTTCAGATGCCAAGGTCCTTCCTTGGCTCCTCCGCCTGCCCCGCCCCCTCTCAGATCCCCCTCCCTCAGGTCCCTCGGGCCCTGCTCCGCCCAGCGCCGCGGCCCCGCCCATCGGGCTCCGCCCCTACCCGCAGGCCCCGCCCCTCGCCTTGGCCCCACCTCCTCCTGGAAGAGGCTCTGGCGGTTGCGCAGGCTGCGCAGCTTGCTCTGCTTCTCCTCGTGCTGCAGCTCCTCGGAGGGCGGCTCAAAGTAGACGATGAGGTCCTGCAGGCTCAGGATGACGCCCTCGATGGGCAGCGCCGTGCCAGCCGGCGTCCCCGAGCCCCGTGGCTTCCCGCTGAAGCTGTCCAGGCCCCTACGGGGACCGCGCAGCTGTCAGCCCGGGCCGAGGGCACTGTCACCATGCCACCCCCCTCCGCAGGACTTCCAGACACAGCCGGGGAGACTGAGCCACAGAGAGGGAAATGCATTGGCTGGGGGTCACATGGTGGCCAAGGGCAGAGCTGCGACTGGGACTGCCCCCAGCACAGGGGGTCATGGAAGCAGGAGTCAAGGCTGGGGAGGTCCGGGGTCAGGGTCTGGGTGTCAGGGAGGAGTGAAAGGTCAGTGTCAGGGGTATGAAAGGCAGGTGATGATCAAGTTAAAGGTCATGGTTGTCAAGGTCAGATTAAGGGTCAAGTCTATAGAGGTCAGGAGTTTAGAGGTTAGGGGTCATGTGTATGCTAGGGCTGTGGTGTCAAGCAGGCTGGGTGTAGGAACGCCAGGAGCACGGGGGTCCCCTGGGCAGAGGGGCAGGCCCCTACTTGATGAACTGGTTGTACAGGCCAGCAGTGCTGTAGATCATGCGGGCGGCCTGGGACTCCTCCTGCTGGCAGCGGGTAAGCGACAGTGCGTCGTCCATGTGGCCTTCCTGGTGCAGTATGGCCTGGGAGTGCAGGGATCAGAGGTCAGGAGGGGGACCTGCTGCCCAGGGCCATGCCTCCCAAGCTTCTGCCCAGACTTTAGCCCCACAGCTGCCCCGACTCCCCAGAATCTCTCTGCCAAGCCCCCATCTGTCTGTCCCTCACCGCTGTCTCCTCTGTGTCTTTCTTTCTCTCTCCTCTCTGTCCCTCTCTGTTTCTGTCTGTCTGTGTCTCTCTGTCTCTGTCCACCTTGCTCATCTCCAGGCCACTCTGTCTACCTTGCTCATCTCCAGGCCAGACACTCTCCACCTGTGCCTACTACTGACTTAGCATCTCCCCACCAGAAAGCTCTAACAGCCCCCCAACCTTAGCATGTCCCAGACGGAATGCCTGACCACCTTTCCGTGAGGTGAGACCATCACGGCTGCCAGCTTCACCCCACGCTGACCTCCACAGGACTTGGTCCAGTCCACGGCTAGAAATACCATCCACCTGCTGGCAACTCCCACGTGTCCCTCCCTGGCTCAGCCTGGTCTCTACATCCTCAGCTCATGTATCTTCAGGCCTCGGTTTTGTTTGTTTTTTTTTTGAGACAGAGTCTCACTTTGTTGCCCGGGCTAGAGTGAGTGCCATGGCATCAGCCTACCTCACAGCAACCTCAAACTCCTGGGCTCAAGCGATCCTTCTGCCTCAGCCTTCCAAGTAGCTGGGACTACAGGCATGCGCCACCATGCCCGGCTAATTTTTTCTATATATATTAGTTGGCCAATTAATTTCTTTCTATTTATAGTAGAGATGGGGTCTCGCTGTTGCTCAGGTTGGTTTTGAACTCCTGAACTCAAACAATCCGCCCACCTCGGCCTCCCAGAGAGCTAGGATTACAGGAGTGAGCCACCGAGCCCGGCCTCCTAGGCCCCAGTTTTTGCAAATGAATATGTGCCTGGGCTTCCCACTCATCCACTCAGCAAGTCCTTAGCGGGTGGCTCTGTTCTAGGCATTGCGGGTAAAACCCAAGATCTCTGTCCTTCCGAGCTGACATCAACTGTCCCCGACTCAGTTGATGGCACTTCCATCCTTCCAGTTGCACCAGGGCAAAACTTGTGCCATCATCCTCAGCCCCTTCCCCTCTCTCACCCCATAGTCAATCTGTCAGCAAATCCTATTGGCTCCACCCTCAAAATCCAACCAGAATCTGTGACCTTTACCCCACTCCATAGTCCGTACCCTGGCCCTGTCCTCTGCCATTTCCTGTTTGCAGCAGCCTCCTCTCTGGTCTCCCTGCTCCAGCTCTGTCCCCCTGCCCCCCCAGTCTGTTCCCACAGGCAGCCTAGGAACTTTGCGACCTTGAGTCAGGTCAATTCCATGCCCTGCACAACACTTTCTCGTGGCTCCATCTCACCCAGGATAAAAACAAGACCACCTGATCTCATCTCCTCTGTCCTTGCCTCCCACTACTTGCCCCTTGCTCACCCTGCTCCAGCCACACTGGTTCTTCTTTCTGATATTGCAACAAACCAAGCTCATGCCAACCTCAGGACCTTTGCACATGCTGTTCCCTCTGTCAAAAGTAGCTTTCCCATGCCTCAGTTGTAAAACTATGTATTCCTTAATGGCAGTTTATTAAGCAGGCTGGCTGTAGGAAGCCAGGAGCACGGGGTCCCCTGGACAGAGGGGCAGGCCCCTATTTGATGAACTGGTTGTACAGGCCAGCAGTGCTGTAGATCATCCTGTATTTCTGAGTACTGAGGGAGCAGAGAACAGGGCTGTATACCTTTCTATACACACATCCAGAACAACTGGGGGTTTAATAATTGTTTGCTGAAAGTCATTCTTAGTTGATCACTGTCTTTTTCTCTCTCTGCCTCTGTGTTTCTGTTTCCGTGTCTCTTTGTTTCTACCTTTTCCTGTCTCCATTTCTCTTTCTCTCCGTGTATATATCCCTCTTTGTTTCTTTCTGTCTCTGACAGACTCAATTTCCCTCCCAGTCTCTGCCTTTCTCTCAGTCCCATCCTCAAACTCTCCAAGGCTCACGTGTGACCCCCCAGCACCCTTCCTGCCGCTGCCCGCACCCTCACACCTTCCCCTGCCAGGCCCACCTTCTTCTTGAGCACGCCGAGCCGCAGGGCCTTGGGGTCGGGGGCGGCATAGGTGAGCCACAGGCCGGAGGCCACGTGCTGCACAAAGCACAGCGACTCCCCGTACTTGATCTCAGGGGGGCCCATGCCCTCCACGTCCCGCTTGGAGGCCACATCCAACTTTTCCTGCAGGGGGAGGGGACAGAGGTCAGCCCCTTCTGTCTGCGGGAGTGCAGGCTGGGGCCAGATCGGGGCTCCAGGTGAGGGAGGACACCCCGACCCCCGCTGACCTTGGAGACACGGAAGCAGAAGGAAGTGGCCTTGGTGTGGGCCTTGCTGGCGTCAACCACCACCAGGCCCTGGTCCTCGGTGAGCGCCAGGTACCGCCCGGTGGTTACGTGCCGGATCCGAAATGGCTGGCCCCAGCGAAGGTGGCTCCCGCTCCAGCTGCAGAGGGGCACGGGGAGGGGGTCAGAGGACGCCTGCCTCCCCCCACCGCCCCCAGGCCCGGTCCTCCCACGGGCACCACAGTCTTGGTCCAGGCCCCCAAACCTTCCTCATGACCCCCAAGTCCATTCCTCCCTCAGGAACCTCAATCCTCTCTCAGGCCCTCACAGCTTCCTCAGGGCTCCCCAGATGTCACCAGTGCCCCAGTTTTTCCAGACCCCTACACTCCCCCCAGTTTTACTCAGGACCCCCCCATCTCTCCCTCAGAAACACCACCTCCCCCCCAACATCCTTTTCCTACAGGGTCCCTGAGGGCCTTCCTCTCTCTTGGGGTCCCCGAATTTTCCCGTAAGACCCTCCAATCTCTTCCTCAGATCTTCCTCCAGGACCCCTGAGGCCCGAGCCCTGCCCCGGCTCCTCCCCAAGCCCTGCCCACCTGATTCTCAGCGGCTCCAGCCTCCAGAGGGAGCGGGCGTGGGTGCACACGGCTCCGCCCTCGTAGTAGACAACTCTGGGGACACAGAGAGTGGGGACAGGGTTCAGCCTCCCAGAATCTGGTCCCTAACCCCACTCATAGAGTCCTAGCCTGCCCCCCACCTCTAGCCCTAGACCCCAGCCCAAACCTGCGCTGGTCGTCACTGTCCGCAGGGGAAATGGTCAGACACTCATCCATGTGTCCGTGGAAGAGGCGGAGGACGTGGCCCCCTGTCACGTAGCCTGGAGAGGAGCAAGGCAGTCACTGTGAGGCTGGAGCCCCAGGAAGGCCCAGCAGCTGAGGTGGAATCAGGGGTTCTGCTCCTCCCCTGTGGGAGGCTGGGGCTGGATTTTGGGGTTTGCAGTTAAAGGTCTGAGTTTCAGAGTCTGAGATATAGGCCAAGTCTGAGGCTTCAAGTGGAGATATAAGATTTGGGATCTGAAGTTGGGGACCTAAATTTGGGGATCTGGGAATGCAGGGTTGAGGTTGGAGGGTTGTGGGCCTGTGGGTGTGGTTTAAGGTTTTTTGTTTTTTTTGTTTTTTTGTTTTTTTGTTTTTTGAGACAGAGTCTCACTTTGTTGCCCAGGCTAGAGTGAGTGCCGTGGCGTCAGCCTAGCTCACAGCAACCTCAAACTCCTGGGCTCAAGCAATCCTGCTGCCTCAGCCTCCCAAGTAGCTGGGACTACAGGCATGTGCCACCATGCCCGGCTCATTTTTTTCTATATATATTAGTTGGCCAATTACTTTCTTTCTATTTATAGTAGAGATGGGGTCTCGCTCTTGCTCAGGCTGGTCTCGAACTCCTGAGCTCAAACGATCCGCCCACCTCGGCCTCCCAGAGAGCTAGGATTACAGGCTTGAGCCACTGCGCCCGGCCTTGGTTTAAGGTTTTGAGTTTGGATTTTTGAGGTTGGGGTCAGAGTGTGTGGTCGGAGGTTTAGGGCTAATGTTCAGTGGTGTCGGGCTCTAAGTTCCAGGACTTAAGGTTTGGGGTCTGGGTTTAGAGGTTCGATGGTTGCGTCTGAGCTTGGGTTCTGGGGTGAGGGCTGGAATTGTGATTATTGCTTTTGGAGGTCTGAAGCTGGATTCTGAGGTTTGGGGTCTGGGGTTATAATCTCATGGTTATTGTCTGGAAGTCTGAGCTTTGGGGTATGAGTTAGGAGAGATCTAAGCTTTGGAGTTAGAAGTTAATGGGTCTGAGATCACAAACTGTCTGAGGTTTGAGTCTCAGCTTGGGTCTGGTTTAGGACCAGAAGCTTTGGGTGTGAGAGTTGGGGTCGGAGTTTTGGGGTCATGCTTTGGAGTCTTAGCATGGAGATCTGAATTGGGAGTTTGATTTCGGGGGTTTCATTTTTTTGAGATTTGAAGTTAAATTTTGGAAGTCTGAGGCTGATGGGCTGAAGTTTAGGGCCTCAATTGGGGGTCTTGGTTTGAGGACCTGAGGTTTTTAATTTGGGGATCTAGGTTTGGGAGGCTGAGGTCTCAGTCTGTGCTTATTGTCTGAGGTATAAATTCTAAATTTAATGTTCTAAGCTTTGCATCAGAGTTTAAGGGTCTGACCTCTAGGACCTGAATTTGGCATTTGAGATTTTGTGACTTAATACTTTGGTGTCTGAGTCTGGGAGTCTCATACTGAGTTTGGGGTTTGGGGGCCTGAGCTCTGGGGTTCTGGATTTGGGGTTGGTTGGAGATCTGAGTGTGAGGGCCCTAATTTGGAGATCTAGGTTTGGGGTCTAAGGCTCCAAGGCTCAGTTTGGGCATCCCTGAGGGATAACACTGAGGGTCTGTTTGGGGGTCTCAGCTTAGGGAGCAAAAGTCTGGGCCCTCACCCTCTTCACAGCGAGAGCAGATGGGGTTCATGTTCCATAGTGTCTGCATGAAGGAGGCATCGACCTGGAGTTCCCCGCTGGCCGTCGACAGGTGCTGGGGACAGGTGGAATGTGGTGGTCAGAGATGATTGGGAAGGAGGAGGGGAAGGCAAGAATCCCAGAGGCGGAGGCCAGAAATCAGAGTGTATGCCGGGAAACCAGCAGACGGGAGACAAAATCAGAGGTCACAGATCAGGAAACCAAGATAGAGACAGAAATGGGGGATCAGAAATCGGAAAATTGGATGTCAGAGGCCAGGAAACTGGAAATTGGGAGTCAGGGCCTTGGGGTGGGAGACCAGAAGGCCAATCAGCGATGAGGAGACAGGGCCCATTCCGCGGGCCCCCAGCCCTGGGGGCAGTAGGACCGAGATGGGGGTGGGACAGCTCACCAGGTAGCGCTCAGAGGAGACACTGACAAGGATGAGGTCATCTCCCACACGGACCTTTTCTCCTTCCGACCTCTGCTTGGAGGCTGGGTGCATTGTCCACCAGCAGGCCTCTCCTGTGGGCAGGGGCGGGGTCCCCAGCCACTGAGCCTCCCAGACCCTTAGCCCATAATTCTATTGCTGCCACCAACTCTCTGTCTAACAGGTCCCCATTCCCACCCTCAGACTCTGCCTAGAGTGCCCCCACGTGCTTGCCCGGGTCTCCCAGTCCAGAATGTGCCCAGACTCCGCCCCAAAGCCCTCTGCCCCAGGGAAGTCTCAGGTCTATCCCCTGACTACCTCCAGGTCCCCATCACAGCCCTGCCCCTCCAGCCCCTGCACCTGTGGCATCCTCCTGCAGTCCTACGTCGAAGGCCAGCTTGTCAGTCAGGGAGCGGGAGGTGGTGAGGCAGCTCAGGTACTAGGGTTGTAGGGAGAGGTCAGCCCTCCTCTGCCAGGCCCTGCACGCCCTGCCCCCGCCCACAGCTCCTCGCCCAGCACTCACCATGCGGCTGTGTGCGTGCCGGAGCAGGATGGCATGGCCGTACAGGAGCGTCCTGTGTCCCCCGCCCTGGGATGACTGCGGGAGAGGGATGGCACAGAATAAGCACAGACAACTCCCAGACTCTCAAGGCCCCCATGAGGTCTGGCCTAGTCACAGGTGGGAAGATGCTCCCCGTAAAATACCATGCTTGGGGCTGGAGTGAGGAAGCCTCAGCTGAGGCTCTCAACAGACTCTCTGCCTCAGTTTTCCTGTCCATGTAAGCAGGGACTGTGTCTCTGAGAAGCCCACTCTGTCCTCCCTGCCTCCTTCACCATGTTGATCAGGCCCCACAATCACTCAGGGAGGATAAAACCATCGTCCAGGTTCCTGGGGACACTCAGGAAACCCCAGTATCTTGTGTTCCATGGCCATCAGTGCCCTCTCCTCAACCTGCCCCAACACAGCTGAGCTGCAGCCGGTACAGTCCTAGCAGTCGCTCAGTATGTGAACCCCGCCCATAGTGACAAGGTGACCACCCCTCCCGAGCACAAGGACACTTGACTGTGGGAGTAGGACACATCTGACTGCCCGATGGCATCATGCCGCCCATCTCGGCTGTCACACGCCCATGCTCTGGGGGGCCATGTGATGGTGCCAAGTGATCACATGGCAGATCCACTCCTGGAGCGGAGGGGACCCACGCTTGGGATGGGGGAGGTGAAGGGAACGGTCCCATGCGGAGAGGAGCTGGGATCAGGGTGGGGGAGAGGATAGCAAGGAGGAGAAAGGTGCAGGCGGGGGGCTGAGCCCCCACCGCTTCCTTCCTGCCTGCCTGGCCTGTCTGGGCTCCACAGCCCCTGACAACTGGGGTGGGGAGGAGCCCCAGTCCCCCGTGTGCAGGATGTGGGCCAGAGAGGTGGGCCTGGGGTCAGGAGGTTGGAAGGACAGGTGACACCCAAGGCCAGACCTACCCACTTATCCAAATTGAGGGCCTGTGGGGCGAGGCAGAGAGAGGAAGAAGAGCAGATGGTGAACAACCCCAGGTCCCCAGGTCCTTGCACCGCCCCTGCCTCTATACCTGCCCCTGGTGGGAGCCTCACCTCCACGCCAGCCTCCACGGTGTTGGCCAGCATCTCCTGCAGGGCTCGCACGGACAGGGACTGCTCCAAGACGAAGCAGCAGATGGCCAGATCGGGGGGCACATTCTGGGTAGCGAGATGTGAGGGGGAGTCTGAACACCCCCAGCACTATTCCCTGGCACACCCCCTCCCCACACCCCTGAGACGCCAGGACCCTGCCCCAATGCCACAAGAAGCCCCTGGCCTCTGCCACCCCCCTCAGACACACTGAATCTGCACCAACGTCACAGGAAACCTCTCCTGTGCCTCCTCCCTCAAACACTAAGCCCCTCTCAGACTCCACAGAAGCTTCCACACCACCTTCGAGTTCAAGTCCCCATGTCCCACCCAATGTCGCAGGAAGCCTCAGCCCTGTGCCTCCCCAATCCGACACACTGAGCCTGCTCCGTGCCGCCCCTGCACACGACCCCTGCCTCTCCAGTCCCCAAGGAAGCGCCCCTCCTGCCTCCACCATCCGTCCCGTTCCTGCCTTCGCCCTGAAAGTCCTGTGAACGCTTCGCAGACGCTGGAGGGCCTCACATGCCTCCCTCCTCGGTCTCCCACCCCAGTCTAGACCCTGGACACGCTCCCCTTCAAGGGACCCGAGACTCCGCCCCTCAGACCCCACTCTCCCAGAGCCCGAGCCCTCCTCCTCCTCAGATTCCATGTCCCCGTCCCCCAGGTCTCCTCCTCTCGGCCCTCAGCCCCCAGACCCCTCCACAGTCAGCCCCTCTCTGAGGGCCGCTTGCCTCAAGGCCCTACGCCACCCGTGCCCCGGCCCTCTGAGACCCCAGCTGCCCCCACCCTTAGAACCCCAAGCCTCAGACCCTGGGGTCGCCTTCCCTCAGACCCTGCTGTCTAGGACCCTCCAGCGCCCGCCCCCGCCAGATGCCCTATGCCCTCCGCGCTAAAACAACCAGTCCCCTCCTCACTGGACCCAAGGTCCTAAGCCCTGCTCCTTTCCGGCCCCTCCCCCTCCCTCTGCCCTTCCCCCTCTCCCTGCCCTTCCCCCCCTGAGACCCCGCCCCGGCCCCTCCCCCTGACCCTGCCCTTCCCTCCTGAGACCCCGCCCTGGCCCCTCCCCCTGACCCCTGCCCTTCCTTCCTGAGACCCCGCCCCCAGCCCCTCCCTCTGACCCCTGCCCTTTCCTCCTGAGACCCCGCCCCGGC